>VMYD01000066.1:0-14148 GCA_007663325.1 Eucalyptus pauciflora
GCTGCTCCATGGAGCAAAGAGCAGCAGCTCAGCTGCTGCTCCATGGAGCAGAAGCAGCTGCTTTGCTCGAGCAGCAGCAGCTGCTCTGCTCCATGGAGGAGCAGCAGCAGCTGAGCAGCAGCAGCTGAGTAGCAGCAGCTGCTGCTGCTCCATGGAGCAGAGAGCAGCAGCTCAGGTGCTGCTCCATGGAGCAGAGAGCAGCAGCTCAGGTGCTGCTCCATGGAGCAGAGAGCAGCAGCTCAGTTGCTGCTCCATGGAGCAGCTCGAGCAGCTGCTGCTGCGCTCCATGGAGCAGAGAGCAGCAGCTGAGCTCCAGCGAGTAGCAGCTGCTGCTGCTCTATGGAGCTCGAGCAGCAGCTGAGCTCCAGCGAGCAGCAGCGCGCTCCATGGAGCAGCAGCAGCTGCTACTCTGCCCTGCTCGAGCAGCAGCTGCTGCTGCTGCTCCATGAAGCAGCTCGAGCAGCTGCTCTGCCCTGCTTAGGATGGAATTTGCCCTTGCATGGAATAATTCGATGATCTCTGCTACCAATTGAATTGATATTGAGAGCTTTTTGCTCATGGTATGCTAATTTTTTTCCACTGCAGCAGCTGGGTCATTATCGGAAAATTTTGCGGCAGTGGGTTCTCGATCCTTGGTCCCTGCACCTGCATTTGCTTCTGTCGGTGTAATTCTTACCTGCATGCAGAAGGGTTCTCGATCCTTGGTCCTGTTGTTGCCGTTCCCGTGGCCTCTAGTCCCGTAGCCTCCGGTCCCGTGCTCGTAGCCTTTGGTCGCCTCTCTTCAAGCCAGTCCGTCGTCTCCGGTCGCAGTTCTCTTTGGATCACAATATGCAAGAGATTCCATGACTTTTTATTTCCGACTTTTGCGATGTGTTTTTGTTTTTTGGTGAATACTTTTGCGATGTGTTTGTAAACTATTATGAATACATTTCTATTAATAGTATTAAGGTTATCCAATTCTATCTCCATGAGCACAAATGCCATTGAATGCATCATAAATGTGGACAAACAGAAGATAAACAGATTGTAAGCTATTGTATAGTTGACACTTCAGGACCTACAAACCGCCGTCCGAAGCTTGCATTCTAGTCAAGAAAGAAAAAAAGCAAAAGAGGAGAGGAAAAACACCTCCCTTCATTAAAATTAGCCAAATGTATTACACCTAAGCAAATTCTTGGATAGATCAACTCAAGACAATTTCTTGGTGAGTTTACCTCATCCGGCTTTTTTTTTAACCCTATCCGGTTGCATCCACTCATTTTTACTGGGGAGATTACTAAATTTTATACCAGCTATGCACATATGACCATATTCAAAATGTTTTTCTTCACTCACCATGATGAAAGTTAAATTGATGAACATTTCATGAGAATGAGGATTTAATACCAAGTTTACACTTTATTTAAAAAAAAAGCAATTGACAAAAATTTGGTACAAATTTTACTTACTAAATTTTCTACCAAGTATGCACATATGATCATGTGAAAAATGTTTGTCTTCACTCACCATGAACAAAATTAAATTGATGAACATCTCATGAGAATGATAATTCAATATCAAGTTTACACTTAAAAAAAGAAAAAAAGGTGATAAAAATTTGGAACAGAAATTTTTTAACAGTTACCAAACGTGTTTCTGTTCTTTTCCTATTCCAGAAACATATATTTTTTACAGTTACCAAACGTGTTTCTGTTCTTTTTTTATTCCAGAAACAGAAATTTTATACAGTTACCAAACGTGTTCTTTTGTTCAGAAACTGTTCCCCGGAACAGAAACACTTTTTTTTGTTTCTGTTCCCTGGAACAGTTTTTAAACAGAAACACAAACAAACGCACCCAAAAAGTCCCGGCACACTGCCAAACAAGCTGCGATAAAGCTTGACCGCGTCATCTCTCACACCGAGATTTGTCCAAAATGATGGAGATGACCGTGGTCCTAACCATCATCATATCACTCGAACTCAGTTGCTTTCCTTCAGCCATCCACGCTTGCGATGAAGCCGATGCCGAGTCACTCCTGTCCTTCGCCTCCAGCATGTCATCTTCTCCATCTCTGAATTGGTCTAATTCCATCGACTGCTGCCTCTGGGAAGGGATCACGTGCAACTCAGACCTGACTCGAGTGACTCGTCTATGGCTCCCTTCGAGAGGCCTCCACGGTCCCGTGGCACCAAGTCTTGCTAATGTCAATTTTCTCACCCACCTCAATCTGTCTCGCAACTCTCTATTTGGCTCCCTTCCCTCAGGATTCTTTTCGTCCTTGAATAATCTGCAGATCATCGATTTTAGCTACAACGATCTTTCCGGCAAACTTCCTTCATCATCTTCGTCGTCTAGTCATTTAGAAAATGTGAATTTGTCAAGAAATCGAATGGGGGGAGACATCCCATCTTGGTTCTTGAAAGATGCCTGGAATCTGACGAGTTTCAGTGTGAGCAGCAACCAGTTTACTGGAGTCATCCCCTCTCACATATGGATCAATTCTTCTCGCTCAATCCAGTTCCTGGATTTCTCCGTGAATTACTTCAGGGGGGAAATACCCCAAGGTCTGGGGTCATGTTTGAACTTGAAGGTTTTTCGTGCTGGTTCTAACTCTCTCACAGGATCGCTTCCTCGTGACCTCTATAAGAGTGCAAGTATTGAGGAGCTCTCTGTGCCTCAAAATCAGCTTTCTGGGCCCATAGGTGAAGCAATAGCCAATGTCACCAACCTTAGAATCATCGACCTCTCAGCGAACGGCTTTACCGGCCCAATTCCTGCAGAAACTGGGAAGCTATATAATCTGCAGCAGCTGCGCCTGCAAAATAATAGATTGAGTGGCTCGTTGCCCTCATCCTTGATGGACTGCACCAACCTTATGCTACTGAATGTACGATCCAATTCGTTGCTGGGCGATCTATCAAACTTCAACTTTTCCAACCTTGTCCAACTAGGAGTACTCGACCTGGGCTACAATGACTTCTCCGGGAACTTCCCCCAAAGCCTTCTCTCCTGTAAGTTATTGACCGCAATCAGACTATCTGCTAACAGAATTGCAGGGCACATCCCGCCCAAAATTTCTCAACTGCAGTCGTTATCTTTCATGGCAATTTCAGGAAGCAACTTATCGAACATCGCTGCAACCTTCACAAGTCTAAGGGGCTGTAGGAACCTCACTGCCATCATTCTGTCCCGAAACTTCATAGGCGAATCGATGCCAGAAATTGACATGACAGTCAACTCGAGGGGATTCCAAAATCTAGAGCTATTGGCTTTAGGCAGATGTCAACTCCAGGGTCGAATTCCAGCTTGGCTTGCTAAGCTAGGAAATCTACGGGTCCTTGACCTGTCTCAGAACAGACTAACAGGTCAAATTCCTCCCTTGTTCAGCAGTCTGCCGTATCTGTTCTACATGGATTTGTCTAGCAACCTTCTCTCAGGACTATTCCCTAAGCAACTTACATTACTCCCGGCTCTTTCAGGAGAGACGGACAATATTCTCGGCCTTAGTCCTCTGGTCCTTCCCATCTTTGTCATGCCTGATAAATCGACGATGAGGCTATTCAACGGGCGACGTGTCCTGCCTCCCGCAATATATCTGGATAGCAACGGTCTCAGTGGAAGCATCCCCGTTGAGATCGGTCGGCTGAAGTGTCTTAACGTCCTCTCACTTTCAAGAAACAACTTCTCCGGCAGCATTCCAGATGAAATAGCACAGGTCACCAATCTAGAACGACTAGATCTCTCTTCGAATTCCTTGACAGGAAAGATTCCTGCATCACTTATCGGTTTGCATTTCCTGAGTTACTTCAGCGTCGCCTTCAACGATCTCGATGGAGAGATACCGTTCGGAGGTCAATTGGATACTTTTCCTAGCGCTAGTTTTGAAGGAAATCCAAAGCTGTGCGGTTCGATTCTGCAACACCCTTGCTTTACTGAGGAAGAAAATGATGCCACTGGGCCTGAGCATGCGCCTGAGCCTGAGCATGCGCCTGAGCCTGAGGATATAATAGTTGGACTAGCTGCTGGGCTAAGTTTTGGATTCATAATAGGGTCCACTTATGGGTTCTTCTATATGGACAACTTCCGAAGGTTCATCGCACGGTTCACCAAGTTCTTTTGAAGGCTTTTCTCTCACTGTGGAGGGGATGAAACAGAAGCACTTGAAAGCGAAAAGATAAGAATCACCATTGCAGCTCCACGCTCCATTTTGAGGTTGTACAATTATTTGCAGGAAATCGCCATTTTTTGCGCTTTCCAACTAGTGAGTTAGGTGTTCTATACGTTCTTGGATGTGCCAACTGCCAATTTCCCACCTTATAGTTCTCTTTGAATGTTCGTAGTCAGCTTCATCAAGAAAGTAGTTTTCCATAGTTCTCCTTTTCTTGTAGCCGCAAGGTAACGGAGGTCATTATAGCATTTCATAAAAATTTCATGACGAGTTTAAAAGCCAGTACTCAATCATCTGCCGTGCCGAGTGTCACCATGCAACCAAATCTAAATTTCCTGCTATATAAGATCATGATACGATTCAATTCTCCTTTTTTTTTTGGGTGCCAAAGGGTGTGGATATACGAAGCCAGACAGCTCGATCACGGTTATATGGGCACTTTTCGGGTTTTCCTCAGGTTATTTTGATGTTCTTTTAATGATGAATGAGGTTTCCATTAAGAATGTATCAAGGGGATGCCGTCCCTGTACAAAAAAGGCTTCAGATAAAAGCCGCCCACATACCAAATTATGCTTAAAAAACTGTTTGTAACATTTTCAACAACAATATATGAAACTCGACTTTGCTGCTGCACCAAAACTGAATAGTGTTCAACCTATCATCCTACTTAAACTCTCCTAAATCTTTGCTCATACTTCCATAGCCAGCACAAGTAGCAAAGGTGACAAAAGATCACCTTGCCTCAATCTTTACACCAACTTAACAAGTTTTAGAACTTGATTACACTTTTTGAAAGTTTTAGGACTTAATTATATTTTTGGGATAGGTTTTATGATTAAATTACACTTTCTTGATAAATGTTAAGATTTTTAGCGGACGTATCACTTTCTATATGGGCTGCCTTATGAGTAGGTGGTGGAAGAAGCTGTTTACTGAGTAGCAGTGATTATTGGCCCAGTTAGTGATGTGCGTGTGGATCAGAAAATTTCAGCAATCTAGAAAAATGGGAGAGCTCGTGGGGATCTCGACTTATCTAGACATTTGATCCCAGGGACTTTTGCGAGTAATAAGGGGAAAAAATTCTGAATGGATTTTAAATATGAGAGACTACCTGTCTTTTGTTATGCTGGTGGAAATTGGTTGAAAGCTGAAGCCAAAGAATATAGCCCTTACTTGAAAATGTTCTAGGGTAATATGAATAAGGATCTTATGGAGGAAGAGCTTATCCCTAGAACCCCACAACATGCTTTACAGGCAATATCCAGCCAAGTGGATGGGAACCAAGCAAAACAAAAGGAAATACCAATGCGATAGAGAAGGGGGAATGAGGTTTGTATAGGGGATGAGAACACTAACCAAAAGGAAAAAGTAATATCTGAGAACCCTGAAGCATACGCGCAAGCGAGAACACACAGAGAGATCAATTCCAAAGACGGAGGTGATGGTTTGGTGACGAGTCGGCCACAAGGATGGCTTGGCTAAGCCATAACAAAGATCCAGCAGCGACGACGACTTGTCAGTGGCCGCGATAGATGTTTCAGGTCTTCAATAGCGGATCTACAACAAGATGTCTATTCATTTTTTAACTTTCTTGACAAGGCAGTGTTACTTCTACCTCAATTTTGACTAAAACACTCCTTTTTTTAACTTAATTTTCTCTTTTAATTACTTATATTTCTATCTCTCTTTGCCCCATTACACCCAACAGGATATCACGTCATCGGAGAAGATTGTTAATTTCAATTTATGAATTCATATCTTTAATCACAAAAACTGGCAGAAGAACAGCCCAAGTGCCATAACTTGGCACGGAGGGACACTTAAGTGCCATAACTTCAAAATGGTACACTTGAGTGCCAGTTTTGAACTTAAATGGAACACTTAAGTGCCACTCCGGCGAAAATCCGGCCAAATGGCTGACGTGACAACTTTCCGGCGAGTTTGGTCCAAAACGGCGTCGTTTTGCACGCTGACGTGGCGGAGAGAATACAAAAACGACGCCGTTTCGCGTCCGATGTGTAAATAATTAATATAAAAATTGATTAAATTAAAATTAAAGATTAATTTTATTAAAAATATTAAAAAAAATTAAAAAAACTCAAAATTAAAAAAACTCAAAATTAAAAAAACTTAAAATTTAAAAAAATTAAAATTTAAAAAACTTAAAATTTACAATTTACAAAACTTAAAATTAAAAAACTTAAAAATTAAAAAAATTAAAACTTAAAAAACTTAAAATTTACAAAACTTAAAATTAAAAAACTTAAAATTTAAAAAACTTAAAATTAAAAAAATAACTTAAAATTTAAAAAATTAAATTAAAAACTTAAAAAACTTAAATTTTTTTTTAAAAACATTAAATTAAAATAAATTAAAATTAAAAAAATTAAATTAAAAACTTAAAAAACTTAAAATTTAAAAAAAAAAACTTAAAATTTAAAAAAATTATTTTTTTTAAAAGGGGGGGCGAAGGGGGCGGCTGAGGTGGCAATTTTAATTTTTTTTTTTAATTTTAAGGTTTTTAAATTTTATGTTTTTTTTAATTTTAAGTTTTTTTAATTTTAAGTTTTTTAATTTTAATTTTTTTAAATTTTAAGTTTTTTAATTTTAATTTTTTAAAATTTTTAAAATTTTAATTTTTTTTAATATTAATTTTTTTAAAATATTAAATTTTTAATTTTAATTTTTTTAATTTTAAGTTTTTAAATTTTAATTTTTTTAATTTTAAGTTTTTTAATTTTAAGTTTTTTTAAAATTTTAGTTTTTAAAATTTTAGTTTTTAAAATTTTAAGTTTTTTAAATTTTAAGTTTTTAAATTTTAAGTTTTTAAATTTTAAATTTTTTAAATTTAAATTTTTTAAATTTTAAATTTTTAAATTTTAGAATATTTTAAATAAAATTAAGTTTTAATTTATTTAAATTAATTTTTATATTAATTATTTATACATAAGACATGAAACGGCGTCGTTTTTGCATTTTCTCCGCCACGTCAGCGTGCAAAACAACGCCGTTTTGGACCAAACTCGCCGGAAAGTTGCCACGTCAGCCATTTGGCCATAATGGAACTAGACCTCGAACCAGGGAAGGAAGAGACAATTTTCTGCAGGTATGCCTTCCCACAGTGGGCGAACAACGTTCAAACCCTTCAGGGACGGCCTGTTAGCAGGAAACCACTCTGCCCTTTAGTTCAGGATCTAGGGACACCATGAGAACCAGGATGGAACCGCTTCTAATCTACCCGAGCTGCATTTCCTAGAGGATTCTACCAGGCTGGAGAAGAAGAGGGATTTAGAAAGCCATAGAGAGGTTTTACAAAACACTCACTTTACTTCAGGGGACTCTGCCCAACACAATACACCCTCCTTGCCTTTTATAGGCAATCAGAGGTCACAAGCGAACCAGGACCAAGCTCATGGGTCCGGAAACAAACAGAGGCACCGGAAACTTCCGGGAGGGAATTATTCGCACACTATGAACAGTAACCGTACTGTGAACAGTACTTTCCCTAGCCTAGTGCTACAGTAAAAGTGAACAGTACAATGCTACAGTAAAACTGTACGGTCAGCGGCTTTTCAGCGGTCTCGTCCGTCACGAGCATTGTAGTCATAGTCCGAGTCATCCGAGCTGTGTGCTGTTGCTAGAAGATGTGCTTCGTACTTCTGTTCAAGATCTTCAAGGTCTTCTGGTGAAAGGATCTTTTTTAGATGGTGTGATGAGGATGCCTGGTGTGATGAGGATGCTTCTTCTTGCGCCCAGTTTGTATTGTCATCCTCTGTGGTGTTGGCAGGAATACTTGGCTGGGGCCAATTAAATGGCTGCGAGTAGTAGGAAGGGTCTATTTGAGATAAGGACAAGGGTTCCTGGTCATAGGGATCTTGGGAAAGAGGACCTCCCCAACGTGCATAGGGGTCCTGGGTAGGTTGGACAATGTCTTGTGCACTTGTCATTTCATTATCTTGAGATGATTCAGCCTGTCTGAATTGTCTGAGTGCTTCCTTAGCTTCTGGAGCTAGGTCATAATGATCCCATGTAGTGGGTATATTAAAATTCCATACACTTTCAGGAATGGTTTTGTTTTCTTGGCACAGGATCCTCTGGAGTTCTCGATATTGGTGTGGGCAGGATACGACAGATCTTGGATAGGATTTGTGAATTTGAGCTTCTTTGCTATCCAGATGTGGTCTGTAGGATGTGGTTCCTATTTCCAGAGGAGCATTGATGATGTTGCCATTGTTTCGGCAAAAATGCCATGGTCGCTTGAAAAACAGAATGGTATGGACTTCAGGATTTGGTGTCGTGGTTCTTAGTTCCTTTTCCAAGAGATGTTTCCAGTGAGTGGGAGGATAGAACCAGTTGAGAAAGTCTAGAAGATTTTGATCACTTTCTCTCTCGATATTTTTCCCAAGTAAGAATATCCTGGTGAGGTTGGCAACAAATCTTCTGGTTGGGATTTCAAAGGCTATCAAGTACTTATTGGTTAAGTACCATAATAGTGTCTTGAGCTGGTCAGGAAAATCATCTTCTTTCCAGATAAGAGGATGTATGAATGGATAATCCGAATTTAATCCACAAGGATAAAGAATGGAACCTGCATTAAATCTGAACAGATCTGTGTGGCTTTGCCACATGAGCCTTTCGAGATTTTCAGTGAGATTGTCATTCTGGATTTGTTCAATAATCTCCTGGGGAAATTTCCAGCTTGGCAAATCTTTGATCTTCTCAATCTTGTATTTTACTCCATGATTGAGCATGTGAAAAGCGGGTCTTTTGATGTACATGTTGATTTCAGCTGGGGCTTTTGGTCTTGACAAGAAATCAGCTAGAACATTCTTTTTTCCTGGAATGTGTTTGGTTTCAAAGGAGTATTTTGAAAACCATTCAGCCCATCGAAGCAGTTGGGAATTTGGAATCTGCTTCTGTTTGAACTTGGTCATCTGAGGAAAAGATGCCATGTCTAATTCCACCAGGAAGTGATGGCCGATGAGATGAAATTCAAACTTCTTGATTCCATTTTTGACTGCTAGGATTTCTTTGAAGGTGGAGTGGTAATGCATTTCGGATTGAGAGAACTTTCCACTTTTGTGAGCACAAAGGTGTCTCTTGCCATCAATTTCTTCAAGTAAAATAGCTGCCCAGTATTCGTCACTGGCGTCGGTTTGAAGAATTCTTTTACCTGTTGATGGTATTTTCAGTGGTGGGAGATTCTGCATAACCTCCTTAAGCTCAACAACTGCTTTTGTTTGAATTTTTCCCCAAGGTGGGGGATTCTTCTTTAGCATGGATTGCAAAGGAATCAGGAGCTTTGCAAGATTTGGGACAAAATCCCTGAGATAATTAATTATCCCAAGGAATTGCTGGACTTCCTTCTTTGTGAAATTCTCTTCAGGAAACTTTAGCAGTTCCTGAGCAATATGCGGCCCTGGATAGTATGTTCCATTGTTGAGGTGCATACCAAGGAACTCGATTTCTGTTTGGGCAATGTTCATCTTTCTCTGAGAAAGCATGATACCATGCTTTCTGACAATTTCTGCAAACTGTTGAAGAAGCTGGCAGTGTGATTGCTCATCAGGACTGTAGAGCAGGATATCATCGATATATACTGCAGCACTTGAAAGGATTGGTTGGAAGATACGACACATGGCCTTTTGGAAAAGGGATGGTGCTACCTTTAGGCCAAAAGGAAGAACCTTCCATTGGAAGTGCTGGTTTGGGATACAGAATCCTGTTTTGGATCTGTCTTCAGGATGGATGCCCAGTTGCCAAAATCCGGCTTTAAGGTCGAATTTGGAATAGATATGGGCCTTTGTTAATCCAGTAAAGAGAGAAACTCTGGATGGTAAAGGGAATTTATCATCTTGGAGGAAAGAGTTGAGGGGTTGGTAGTTAATTACCAATCTCATTTTTCCTCTGTTTTGCTCAGCTCGCTTATTGACATAGAAGGCTTCACAAGCCCATTGAGAGTTTGAGATTTCAATAAGGCCTTGTTGCAGTAGTTCTGAGCATTCCCTTTGAGCTAAAGCCAAATGTTCTGGCTTCATTCCCATGTGACTCGCCTTGGTTGGATTTATATCTTCATTTTTCTTGAAAGGAAGGCGAACGAAGAATTCTGGATTTTCCCACAAAGGATGGGAACACTTTTGGGCGAATTCTGCATGGGATTCCGAACATGATTCTAACAGCTTTGCATGATTGGATCTAATAGACTCATTTGAATGGAAAAGAGTCTCTGGATATTGACGAATTCAGAGAATTGGTCCTTATACCTAAGGCCTTTTCCAGGAATGATGCGTAGTTGTGAGATCTGAGTCATGACATCCCAACCTATGATTAGGTCTTTGTTGGGAAGATTGGATCCAAAGATTTTTGTGGTTATCGAACACTGAGGAAAAAACTGAACGGTCACAGGAGTAGTTCTTACACTTGTGGAGAAGGTATCTCCTGAGGCAGAGTTGAAATATCGGACATAAGGAGTCCAATATTCTTCAGGAAGAACCTTAGTATCCAGAATTGAACAACTTGCTCCAGTATCAATAAGAGCAATGACAGTGATTGGCTTGGCAAACTTTGAAGTGAGTATTTTTACAGGAAAATGGGGACAGTGGGTTTGGCTTGAGAATATGTCAAGGTTTTGTTCTGCAGATGTGGGTGATATGTGAAAAATGTCTTCAGATTCTGAATCTGAATTAGTTTCACTGGAATTGTTGTAACATGGAATGATGCAGAGAGTTTGTTCAGATTGTTCTTCATCAGCAGAGAATAATGATTCAACATCATCATGTTCAAGAGAGATACCTGTTTCATTCTCAATCTGGTGTATCAAATGATGTTGGCCCTTCTTAGCTTGGGGACAGTTTTGGCAAAGTGTCCTTTCTGATTGCAGATGTAGCAACGATTTGTCTTTTTATGACCCGTGCGATCCTTTCTTTTTCGCAGGTATCGCCATTTCTTCTTTCTTCGGAAGTTCTGGTTGCCATGTCTGGATTTGTTCATCGAGAACTTCTTGAAGTGCTTCTTCTTTCGAGAATATTTTCCACAAGTGCCATCACAATCTTTTTTAGAACATTTGATCTTCAGCTTGTGGTGAGAGCATGCTGTCTCGAGACTCGGATCACTGTTGATATAGGATTTGACCATCTGGCGCTTTAGGCATATTTCTTCAAGGCATAGATGGATTTCCTGTTGTATTTCTCCCGGGGGTATATCCTGAACTCTCCTTTGTCTCCCAAAAAATGATCTTTCGACCATTTGAGATAGTTCTTTGGGGATGGAATTCAGGAAAATATGCTTCAGATTTGAATCTGCCCCAATTTGATAAAAGAGCTGAAGCATTATTCGATAATGCTTATCGAGATGTTTCTTTTGGAAGGAACAACATTTCCTTTCGAAAAACTCTCTTCTTTTTATCTCGATGAGGTCGGTGGGCTTTCCCACAAAGAAGTGGTATAGAATAGTGATGGCTTGACTGAAATTTGGTGACATCAGAAAATGGATCTGGTCTTGTTCTGATACTGATTTCCACCAAAGTTTGAGGCTTCCTGTGAACCTAGTAACAAAATTGAAAAGGACATCATTCATATCATGGTTGGTGAGGGACTGAGTATTTAACCAAGTATGAAATTCCTCAAGTCTTTCTGGCCATTTTTGGTAAGGAATATCATCGATGGTGAAAAACTGTTTTGATGCCATGGACACATGATTTCTAGGGTTGTCCCTAACAATTTCTGGGTCAGAGTAAATTGACTCCATTTCTTGGTCTGGAGAATCGGCCATGAATATAGGAGAGGTTATAGGTACAATGGGAAGGGGATCCAGTTCAGAAACTGAAAAGGATGAAGAGGATGAGGATGGTACTGAATCAGATTCAGTATCAGAAGTGGTAGGATCAATTTGTTCGGCTGGAAATAGAGTCTGGTCATTTGAAGGAGTTGGATCAGCCTTGTGAATCATTCCAGGATGTCCTTGGACACTTAAATCCTTTAGAAAAGATTCTAATGGATTTGCTAGCATCATCTGATCTGGCTTTTCTCTTCTGACAACTGAACATGATTCTTCAGGAATCTTTTCTTTTCCTCTTTCCTTTTGGATTCGATTCAACTCTTTGATGCGTTCTCGTATATCTGGTTCCTTCTTGGATAGATCTTGTGGAATAGCAGCAAAGATTGATGTTTGAGGTGGTGTAGGCAAATATCCAGTTCTTACTGGAGTTGAGAATGGATCAAAAGGTCTGAACCTTCCTTCTTCAAGGAGTTGGATTTGCCTCTTGAGCTTTTCTATCTCTGGTTCTGGGCTTTCTAGATAATGGTAACCTAGACGTTGCCCTGATTCTAAGGCATTTAGCCTTTTCTGGAATTCAAAGACCATTTTCTTGGTGGTCTCATCATATCTTCGGAGATCTTGTTGCACACTTCCAATCTTGGAATCAATTGCTTTGAAAGCATTGTTTTGTGCTAACAGAGTCTCTGATTGCCAATTTAAGACAGCTTCAGCAGCAGAAGTCTTCTTTTGTCTTCCATGTTCATCCACATCAGTGGGGGTGGATATTTTAGGAACATGGCGGTGTCTGCCTTGAGGATCAATGAATTCCTCTGGGGCAGGAAACGAAAGTTTAGAACTTTCTTTGACCAGAGGGGGAAAATCAGAATCGTGAAACATGGCAATGGAAGAAATCGGTGGTGTTTCTACTGGAGCTTCAAGTGGGTAGGAATGCTTCTTGGCCCACTTTAAAATTGGTTTATAGAACGGAGAGAGAGCTTGTTTTTTCTGAGGTGGTGATGGTGGGGGTGATCTTGGTGGATCTGGTGGAGTTTGGGTTAAAATGTCCTTTGGTGGTGGAGGTGGAGTATAGGACACCATGAACTGGTATTTATCGCATTCACCAAGAGTATCAACCGAAGGGTCTCCGTTTAAGTATCTTTGATACACTTTATCCTTTGGCCTTTTTTGTCTAGGTGGAGGTCTATCATATGGATTTACCTCATCAGGGGAATTCATACAATAGGAA
Source organism: Eucalyptus pauciflora (assembly GCA_007663325.1). Classification (NCBI taxonomy): domain Eukaryota; kingdom Viridiplantae; phylum Streptophyta; class Magnoliopsida; order Myrtales; family Myrtaceae; genus Eucalyptus; species Eucalyptus pauciflora. Next base: position 13,151 of record VMYD01000066.1, read on the forward strand.
CACTGGCAAAAAGGATCCCAAAAACAATGACCATATTTGTCTTTATAGTAATGGACAGGATGCCCATCACTATTAAAGTGCCTAACAAGCTTTTTTGGATCTGGCTCAAAAATTGATTCAGGAACACATGGTTCTATCATGAAGAGAGTTTGGAAGATAGAAGGACTCTCTTCCTTTTCTTTGCCAAATTTGATGGAAACAGTTCCATCTTTTTTTCGGACAAACTCAGAGTCTGTAGACTGGAAAGGCTTGTTATGTTGGTGTAGCTTTTCATAGTTGGTAATCCAAGTCTCTGGAAGGAGCTTGGCCAACGTATCCTTCGGGATCTGTCGGGGAACATGGATGCATGATGCTTGATCATTCTGCATGGAGATAAACAAAGCATCTTCATTACCATTGTTGAAGTTTAGATCAAGAGCATGGTTCTGTACTCTATAAACCATCTGGTAATGCAGAGTTGCAGCTACAGAATCAGCAGTCTGAGGAGCTCCAGTGAGCTGGACTTGAACTTTTAGGAAAGAGAGTAGCTGGGGATCTGATAGAGCGATGTTGAAGTTTGGATACAATGTTACAAAGACTGTTCCGGCATTCAGAGTAGTCTGCACAGTACCGATGCAGGCATGCTGGTATTGCAGAAATCTAGTATCCAATAATGCAATTCTTGCCACAACAGGCAAACCTTTTCGGCCGTGAAAGGTGAGAGCAAGACGTACAGCGCCATAATGAACATGAGTGTATCCCTGCTGAGCCCATTGTCTGGGAAATTCTGGAGGGATCTGGAGAGTAACAAAGTACTCCTTTTCGGTAGCAGGAATGGGGTGCTGATCGAATTTGGAGGACTGAACGTACTCTTTTACTTGCTTTGGAGTCTGGTGAATAAGTTGGCGGATGGAGCGGATGGGTGAGAATGACGAGTTGGGTTTTGCAAAGGCGGAGTAAGGGTTCATAAGAGGAAGCTGGGTTTCAGAGATCTTGGTTTCATCACTAAGAGAGACTTC